>CASBRG010000004.1:0-25202 GCA_949127995.1 Suillia variegata | reverse complement strand
TTATTTCCTTATTTATTTCCTTATTTATTTCCTTATTTATTTCCTTATTTATTTCCTTATTTATTTCCTTATTTATATCCTTATTTATTTCCTTATTTATTTCCTTATTTATTTCCTTATTTATTTCCTTATTTATTTCCTTATTTATTTCCTTATTTATTTCCTTATTTATTTCCTTATTTATTTCCTTATTTATTTCCTTATTTATTTCCTTATTTATTTCCTTATTTATTTCCTTATTTATTTCCTTATTTATTTCCTTATTTATTTCCTTATTTATTTCCTTATTTATTTCCTTATTTATTTCCTTATTTATTTCCTTATTTATTTCCTTATTTATTTCCTTATTTATTTCTTATTTATTTCCTTATTTATTTCCTTATTTATTTCCTTATTTATTTCCTTATTTATTTCCTTATTTATTTCCTTATTTATTTCCTTATTTATTTCCTTATTTATTTCCTTATTTATTTCCTTATTTATTTCCTTATTTATTTCCTTATTTATTTCCTTATTTATTTACTTATTTATTTACTTATTTATTTACTTATTTATTTACTTATTTATTTACTTATTTATTTACTTATTTATTTACTTATTTATTTACTTATTTATTTACTTATTTATTTACTTATTTATTTCCTTATTTATTTCCTTATTTATTTCCTTATTTATTTCCTTATTTATTTCCTTATTTATTTACTTATTTATTTACTTATTTATTTACTTATTTATTTACTTATTTATTTACTTATTTATTAAATAAAGAAATAAGGAAATAAATAAGGAAATAAATAAGGAAATAAATAAGGAAATAAATAAGGAAATAAATAAGGAAATAAATAAGGAAATAAATAAGGAAATAAATAAGGAAATAAATAAGGAAATAAATAAGGAAATAAATAAGGAAATAAATAAGGAAATAAATAAGGAAATAAATAAGGAAATAAATAAGGAAATAAATAAGGAAATAAATAAGGAAATAAATAAGGAAATAAATAAGGAAATAAATAAGGAAATAAATAAGGAAATAAATAATGAAATAAATAAGGAAATAAATAAGGAAATAAATAAGTAAATAAATAAATAAATAAATAAAGAAATAAATAAAGAAATAAATAAAGAAATAAATAAAGAAAGAAATAAAGAAATAAAGAAATAAAGAAATAAAGAAATAAAGAAATAAAGAAATAAAGAAATAAAGAAATAAAGAAATAAAGAAATAAAGAAATAAAGAAATAAAGAAATAAAGAAATAAAGAAATAAAGAAATAAAGAAATAAAGAAATAAAGAAATAAAGAAATAAAGAAATAAAGAAATAAAGAAATAAAGAAATAAAGAAATAAAGAAATAAAGAAATAAAGAAATAAAGAAATAAAGAAATAAAGAAATAAAGAAATAAAGAAATAAAGAAATAAAGAAATAAAGAAATAAAGAAATAAAGAAATAAAGAAATAAAGAAATAAAGAAATAAAGAAATAAAGAAATAAAGAAATAAAGAAATAAAGAAATAAAGAAATAAAGAAATAAAGAAATAAAGAAATAAAGAAATAAAGAAATAAAGAAATAAAGAAATAAAGAAATAAAGAAATAAAGAAATAAAGAAATAAAGAAATAAAGAAATAAAGAAATAAAGAAATAAAGAATAAAGAAATAAAGAAATAAAGAAATAAAGAAATAAAGAAATAAAGAAATAAAGAAATATTTCCTTATTTATTTCCTTATTTATTTCCTTATTTATTTCCTTATTTATTTCCTTATTTATTTCCTTATTTATTTCCTTTTTTATTTCCTTATTTATTTCCTTATTTATTTCCTTATTTATTTCCTTATTTATTTCCTTATTTATTTCCTTATTTATTTCCTTATTTATTTCCTTATTTATTTCCTTATTTATTTCCTTATTTATTTCCTTATTATTTACTTATTTATTTACTTATTTATTTACTTATTTATTTACTTATTTATTTACTTATTTATTTACTTATTTATTTACTTATTTATTTACTTATTTATTTACTTATTTATTTACTTATTTATTTACTTATTTATTTACTTATTTATTTACTTATTTATTTACTTATTTATTTACTTATTTATTTACTTATTTATTTACTTATTTATTTACTTATTTATTTACTTATTTATTTACTTATTTATTTACTTATTTATTTACTTATTTATTTACTTATTTATTTACTTATTTATTTACTTATTTATTTACTTATTTATTTACTTATTTATTTACTTATTTATTTACTTATTTATTTACTTATTTATTTACTTATTTATTTACTTATTTATTTACTTATTTATTTACTTATTTATTTACTTATTTATTTACTTATTTATTTACTTATTTATTTACTTATTTATTTACTTATTTATTTACTTATTTATTTACTTATTTATTTACTTATTTATTTACTTATTTATTTACTTATTTATTTACTTATTTATTTACTTATTTATTTACTTATTTATTTACTTATTTATTTACTTATTTATTTACTTATTTATTTACTTATTTATTTCCTTATTTATTTCCTTATTTATTTCCTTATTTATTTCCTTATTTATTTCCTTATTTATTTCCTTATTTATTTCCTTATTTATTTCCTTATTTATTTCCTTATTTATTTCCTTATTTATTTCCTTATTTATTTCCTTATTTATTTCCTTATTTATTTCCTTATTTATTTCCTTATTTATTTCCTTATTTATTTCCTTATTTATTTCCTTATTTATTTCCTTATTTATTTCCTTATTTATTTCCTTATTTATTTCCTTATTTATTTCCTTATTTATTTCCTTATTTATTTCCTTATTTATTTCCTTATTTATTTCCTTATTTATTTCCTTATTTATTTCCTTATTTATTTCCTTATTTATTTCCTTATTTATTTCCTTATTTATTTCCTTATTTATTTCCTTATTTATTTCCTTATTTATTTCCTTATTTATTTCCTTATTTATTTCCTTATTTATTTCCTTATTTATTTCCTTATTTATTTCCTTGTTTATTTCCTTATTTATTTCCTTATTTATTTCCTTATTTATTTCCTTATTTATTTCCTTATTTATTTCCTTATTTATTTCCTTATTTATTTCCTTATTTATTTCCTTATTTATTTCCTTATTTATTTCCTTATTTATTTACTTATTTATTTACTTATTTATTTACTTATTTATTTACTTATTTATTTACTTATTTATTTACTTATTTATTTACTTATTTATTTACTTATTTATTTACTTATTTATTTCCTTATTTATTTCCTTATTTATTTCCTTATTTATTTCCTTATTTATTTCCTTATTTATTTACTTATTTATTTACCTATTTATTTACTTATTTATTTACTTATTTATTTACTTATTTATTTACTTATTTATTTACTTATTTATTTACTTATTTATTTACTTATTTATTTACTTATTTATTTACTTATTTATTTACTTATTTATTTACTTATTTATTTACTTATTTATTTACTTATTTATTTACTTATTTATTTACTTATTTATTTACTTATTTATTTACTTATTTATTTACTTATTTATTTACTTATTTATTTACTTATTTATTTACTTATTTATTTACTTATTTATTTACTTATTTATTTACTTATTTATTTACTTATTTATTTACTTATTTATTTACTTATTTATTTACTTATTTATTTACTTATTTATTTCTTTATTTCTTTATTTCTTTATTTCTTTATTTCTTTATTTCTTTATTTCTTTATTTCTTTATTTCTTTATTTCTTTATTTTTTTATTTCTTTATTTCTTTATTTCTTTATTTCTTTATTTCTTTATTTCTTTATTTCTTTATTTCTTTATTTCTTTATTTCTTTATTTCTTTATTTCTTTATTTCTTTATTTCTTTATTTCTTTATTTCTTTATTTCTTTATTTCTTTATTTCTTTATTTCTTTATTTCTTTATTTCTTTATTTCTTTATTTCTTTATTTCTTTATTTCTTTATTTCTTTATTTCTTTATTTCTTTATTTCTTTATTTCTTTATTTCTTTATTTCTTTATTTCTTTATTTCTTTATTTCTTTATTTCTTTATTTCTTTATTTCTTTATTTCTTTATTTCTTTATTTCTTTATTTCTTTATTTCTTTATTTCTTTATTTCTTTATTTCTTTATTTCTTTATTTCTTTATTTCTTTATTTCTTTATTTCTTTATTTCTTTATTTCTTTATTTCTTTATTTCTTTATTTCTTTATTTCTTTATTTCTTTATTTCTTTATTTCTTTATTTCTTTATTTCTTTATTTCTTTATTTCTTTATTTCTTTATTTCTTTATTTCTTTATTTCTTTATTTCTTTATTTCTTTATTTCTTTATTTCTTTATTTCTTTATTTCTTTATTTCTTTATTTCTTTATTTATTTCTTTATTTATTTATTTCTTTATTTATTTCTTTATTTATTTATTTCTTTATTTATTTCTTTATTTATTTATTTATTTACTTATTTATTTCCTTATTTATTTCCTTATTTATTTCCTTATTTATTTCCTTATTTATTTCCTTATTTATTTCCTTATTTATTTCCTTATTTATTTCCTTATTTATTTCCTTATTTATTTCCTTATTTATTTCCTTATTTATTTCCTTATTTATTTCCTTATTTATTTCCTTATTTATTTCCTTATTTATTTCCTTATTTATTTCCTTATTTATTTCCTTACTTATTTCCTTATTTATTTCCTTATTTATTTTCTTATTTATTTCCTTATTTATTTCCTTATTTATTTCCTTATTTATTTCCTTATTTATTTCCTTATTTATTTCCTTATTTATTTCCTTATTTATTTCCTTATTTATTTCCTTATTTATTTCCTTATTTATTTCCTTATTTATTTCCTTATTTATTTCCTTATTTATTTCCTTATTTATTTCCTTATTTATTTCCTTATTTATTTCCTTATTTATTTCCTTATTTATTTCCTTATTTATTTCCTTATTTATTTCCTTATTTATTTCCTTATTTATTTCCTTACTTATTTCCTTATTTATTTCCTTATTTATTTCCTTATTTATTTCCTTATTTATTTCCTATTTTATTTCCTTATTTATTTCCTTATTTATTTCCTTATTTATTTCCTTATTTATTTCCTTATTTATTTCCTTATTTATTTCCTTATTTATTTCCTTATTTATTTCCTTATTTATTTCCTTATTTATTTCCTTATTTATTTCCTTATTTATTTCCTTATTTATTTCCTTATTTATTTCCTTATTTATTTCCTTATTTATTTCCTTATTTATTTCCTTATTTATTTCCTTATTTATTTCCTTATTTATTTCCTTATTTATTTCCTTATTTATTTCCTTATTTATTTCCTTATTTATTTCCTTATTTATTTCCTTATTTATTTCCTTATTTATTTCCTTATTTATTTCCTTATTTATTTCCTTATTTATTTCCTTATTTATTTCCTTATTTATTTCCTTATTTATTTCCTTATTTATTTCCTTATTTATTTCCTTATTTATTTCCTTATTTATTTCCTTATTTATTTCCTTATTTATTTCCTTATTTATTTCCTTATTTATTTCCTTATTTATTTCCTTATTTATTTCCTTATTTATTTCCTTATTTATTTCCTTATTTATTTCCTTATTTATTTCCTTATTTATTTCCTTATTTATTTCCTTATTTATTTCCTTATTTATTTCCTTATTTATTTCCTTATTTATTTCCTTACTTATTTCCTTATTTATTTCCTTATTTATTTCCTTATTTATTTCCTTATTTATTTCCTTATTTATTTCCTTATTTATTTCCTTATTTATTTCCTTATTTATTTCCTTATTTATTTCCTTATTTATTTCCTTATTTATTTCCTTATTTATTTCCTTATTTATTTCCTTATTTATTTCCTTATTTATTTCCTTATTTATTTCCTTATTTATTTCCTTATTTATTTCCTTATTTATTTCCTTATTTATTTCCTTATTTATTTCCTTATTTATTTCCTTATTTATTTCCTTATTTATTTCCTTATTTATTTCCTTATTTATTTCCTTATTTATTTCCTTATTTATTTCCTTATTTATTTCCTTATTTATTTCCTTATTTATTTCCTTATTTATTTCCTTATTTATTTCCTTATTTATTTCCTTATTTATTTCCTTATTTATTTCCTTATTTATTTCCTTATTTATTTCCTTATTTATTTCCTTATTTATTTCCTTATTTATTTCCTTATTTATTTCCTTATTTATTTCCTTATTTATTTCCTTATTTATTTCCTTATTTATTTCCTTATTTATTTCCTTATTTATTTCCTTATTTATTTCCTTATTTATTTCCTTATTTATTTCCTTATTTATTTCCTTATTTATTTCCTTATTTATTTCCTTATTTATTTCCTTATTTATTTCCTTATTTATTTCCTTATTTATTTCCTTATTTATTTCCTTATTTATTTCCTTATTTATTTCCTTATTTATTTCCTTATTTATTTCCTTATTTATTTCCTTATTTATTTCCTTATTTATTTCCTTATTTATTTCCTTATTTATTTCCTTATTTATTTCCTTATTTATTTCCTTATTTATTTCCTTATTTATTTCCTTATTTATTTCCTTATTTATTTCCTTATTTATTTCCTTATTTATTTCCTTATTTATTTCCTTATTTATTTCCTTATTTATTTCCTTATTTATTTCCTTATTTATTTCCTTATTTATTTCCTTATTTATTTCCTTATTTATTTCCTTATTTATTTCCTTATTTATTTCCTTATTTATTTCCTTATTTATTTCCTTATTTATTTCCTTATTTATTTCCTTATTTATTTCCTTATTTATTTCCTTATTTATTTCCTTATTTATTTCCTTATTTATTTCCTTATTTATTTCATTATTTATTTCCTTATTTATTTCCTTATTTATTTCCTTATTT
Organism: Suillia variegata; assembly: GCA_949127995.1. NCBI lineage: Eukaryota > Metazoa > Arthropoda > Insecta > Diptera > Heleomyzidae > Suillia > Suillia variegata. The sequence goes on along the minus strand of CASBRG010000004.1, from coordinate 18,276 downwards.
ATTTCCTTATTTATTTCCTTATTTATTTCCTTATTTATTTCCTTATTTATTTCCTTATTTATTTCCTTATTTATTTCCTTATTTATTTCCTTATTTATTTCCTTATTTATTTCCTTATTTATTTCCTTATTTATTTCCTTATTTATTTCCTTATTTATTTCCTTATTTATTTCCTTATTTATTTCCTTATTTATTTCCTTATTTATTTCCTTATTTATTTCCTTATTTATTTACTTATTTATTTACTGATTTATTTACTTATTTATTTACTTATTTATTTACTTATTTATTTCCTTATTTATTTCCTCATTTATTTCCTTATTTATTTCCTTATTTATTTCCTTATTTATTTCCTTATTTATTTACTTATTTATTTCCTTATTTATTTCCTTATTTATTTACTTATTTATTTACTTATTTATTTACTTATTTATTTACTTATTTATTTACTTATTTATTTACTTATTTATTTACTTATTTATTTACTTATTTATTTACTTATTTATTTACTTATTTATTTACTTATTTATTTACTTATTTATTTACTTATTTATTTACTTATTTATTTACTTATTTATTTACTTATTTATTTACTTATTTATTTACTTATTTATTTACTTATTTATTTACTTATTTATTTACTTATTTATTTACTTATTTATTTACTTATTTATTTACTTATTTATTTACTTATTTATTTACTTATTTATTTACTTATTTATTTACTTATTTATTTACTTATTTATTTCTTTATTTCTTTATTTCTTTATTTCTTTATTTCTTTATTTCTTTATTTCTTTATTTCTTTATTTTTTTATTTCTTTATTTCTTTATTTCTTTATTTCTTTATTTCTTTATTTCTTTATTTCTTTATTTCTTTATTTCTTTATTTCTTTATTTCTTTATTTCTTTATTTCTTTATTTCTTTATTTCTTTATTTCTTTATTTCTTTATTTCTTTATTTCTTTATTTCTTTATTTCTTTATTTCTTTATTTCTTTATTTCTTTATTTCTTTATTTCTTTATTTCTTTATTTCTTTATTTCTTTATTTCTTTATTTCTTTATTTCTTTATTTCTTTATTTCTTTATTTCTTTATTTCTTTATTTCTTTATTTCTTTATTTCATTATTTCTTTATTTCTTTATTTCTTTATTTCTTTATTTCTTTATTTCTTTATTTCTTTATTTCTTTATTTCTTTATTTCTTTATTTCTTTATTTCTTTATTTCTTTATTTCTTTATTTCTTTATTTCTTTCTTTATTTATTTCTTTATTTATTTCTTTATTTATTTCTTTATTTATTTCTTTATTTATTTATTTCTTTATTTATTTATTTATTTACTTATTTATTTCCTTATTTATTTCCTTATTTATTTCCTTATTTATTTCCTTATTTATTTCCTTATTTATTTCCTTATTTATTTCCTTATTTATTTCCTTATTTATTTCCTTATTTATTTCCTTATTTATTTCCTTATTTATTTCCTTATTTATTTCCTTATTTATTTCCTTATTTATTTCCTTATTTATTTCCTTATTTATTTCCTTATTTATTTCCTTATTTATTTCCTTATTTATTTCCTTATTTATTTCCTTATTTATTTCCTTATTTATTTCCTTATTTATTTCCTTATTTATTTCCTTATTTATTTCCTTATTTATTTCCTTATTTATTTCCTTATTTATTTCCTTATTTATTTCCTTATTTATTTCCTTATTTATTTCCTTATTTATTTCCTTATTTATTTCCTTATTTATTTCCTTATTTATTTCCTTATTTATTTCCTTATTTATTTCCTTATTTATTTCCTTATTTATTTCCTTATTTATTTCCTTATTTATTTCCTTATTTATTTCCTTATTTATTTCCTTATTTATTTCCTTATTTATTTCCTTATTTATTTCCTTATTTATTTCCTTATTTATTTCCTTATTTATTTCCTTATTTATTTCCTTATTTATTTCCTTATTTATTTCCTTATTTATTTCCTTATTTATTTCCTTATTTATTTCCTTATTTATTTCCTTATTTATTTCCTTATTTATTTCCTTATTTATTTCCTTATTTATTTCCTTATTTATTTCCTTATTTATTTCCTTATTTATTTCCTTATTTATTTCCTTATTTATTTCCTTATTTATTTCCTTATTTATTTCCTTATTTATTTCCTTATTTATTTCCTTATTTATTTCCTTATTTATTTCCTTATTTATTTCCTTATTTATTTCCTTATTTATTTCCTTATTTATTTCCTTATTTATTTCCTTATTTATTTCCTTATTTATTTCCTTATTTATTTCCTTATTTATTTCCTTATTTATTTCCTTATTTATTTCCTTATTTATTTCCTTATTTATTTCCTTATTTATTTCCTTATTTATTTCCTTATTTATTTCCTTATTTATTTCCTTATTTATTTCCTTATTTATTTCCTTATTTATTTCCTTATTTATTTCCTTATTTATTTCCTTATTTATTTCCTTATTTATTTCCTTATTTATTTCCTTATTTATTTCCTTATTTATTTCCTTATTTATTTCCTTATTTATTTCCTTATTTATTTCCTTATTTATTTCCTTATTTATTTCCTTATTTATTTCCTTATTTATTTCCTTATTTATTTCCTTATTTATTTCCTTATTTATTTCCTTATTTATTTCCTTATTTATTTCCTTATTTATTTCCTTATTTATTTCCTTATTTATTTCCTTATTTATTTCCTTATTTATTTCCTTATTTATTTCCTTATTTATTTCCTTATTTATTTCCTTATTTATTTCCTTATTTATTTCCTTATTTATTTCCTTATTTATTTCCTTATTTATTTCCTTATTTATTTCCTTATTTATTTCCTTATTTATTTCCTTATTTATTTCCTTATTTATTTCCTTATTTATTTCCTTATTTATTTCCTTATTTATTTCCTTATTTATTTCCTTATTTATTTCCTTATTTATTTCCTTATTTATTTCCTTATTTATTTCCTTATTTATTTCCTTATTTATTTCCTTATTTATTTCCTTATTTATTTCCTTATTTATTTCCTTATTTATTTCCTTATTTATTTCCTTATTTATTTCCTTATTTATTTCCTTATTTATTTCCTTATTTATTTCCTTATTTATTTCCTTATTTATTTCCTTATTTATTTCCTTATTTATTTCCTTATTTATTTCCTTATTTATTTCCTTATTTATTTCCTTATTTATTTCCTTATTTATTTCCTTATTTATTTCCTTATTTATTTCCTTATTTATTTCCTTATTTATTTCCTTATTTATTTCCTTATTTATTTCCTTATTTATTTCCTTATTTATTTCCTTATTTATTTCCTTATTTATTTCCTTATTTATTTCCTTATTTATTTCCTTATTTATTTCCTTATTTATTTCCTTATTTATTTCCTTATTTATTTCCTTATTTATTTCCTTATTTATTTCCTTATTTATTTCCTTATTTATTTCCTTATTTATTTCCTTATTTATTTCCTTATTTATTTCCTTATTTATTTCCTTATTTATTTCCTTATTTATTTCCTTATTTATTTCCTTATTTATTTCCTTATTTATTTCCTTATTTATTTCCTTATTTATTTCCTTATTTATTTCCTTATTTATTTCCTTATTTATTTCCTTATTTATTTCCTTATTTATTTCCTTATTTATTTCCTTATTTATTTCCTTATTTATTTCCTTATTTATTTCCTTATTTATTTCCTTATTTATTTCCTTATTTATTTCCTTATTTATTTCCTTATTTATTTCCTTATTTATTTCCTTATTTATTTCCTTATTTATTTCCTTATTTATTTCCTTATTTATTTCCTTATTTATTTCCTTATTTATTTCCTTATTTATTTCCTTATTTATTTCCTTATTTATTTCCTTATTTATTTCCTTATTTATTTCCTTATTTATTTCCTTATTTATTTCCTTATTTATTTCCTTATTTATTTCCTTATTTATTTCCTTATTTATTTCCTTATTTATTTCCTTATTTATTTCCTTATTTATTTCCTTATTTATTTCCTTATTTATTTCCTTATTTATTTCCTTATTTATTTCCTTATTTATTTCCTTATTTATTTCCTTATTTATTTCCTTATTTATTTCCTTATTTATTTCCTTATTTATTTCCTTATTTATTTCCTTATTTATTTCCTTATTTATTTCCTTATTTATTTCCTTATTTATTTCCTTATTTATTTCCTTATTTATTTCCTTATTTATTTCCTTATTTATTTCCTTATTTATTTCCTTATTTATTTCCTTATTTATTTCCTTATTTATTTCCTTATTTATTTCCTTATTTATTTCCTTATTTATTTCCTTATTTATTTCCTTATTTATTTCCTTATTTATTTCCTTATTTATTTCCTTATTTATTTCCTTATTTATTTCCTTATTTATTTCCTTATTTATTTCCTTATTTATTTCCTTATTTATTTCCTTATTTATTTCCTTATTTATTTCCTTATTTATTTCCTTATTTATTTCCTTATTTATTTCCTTATTTATTTCCTTATTTATTTCCTTATTTATTTCCTTATTTATTTCCTTATTTATTTCCTTATTTATTTCCTTATTTATTTCCTTATTTATTTCCTTATTTATTTCCTTATTTATTTCCTTATTTATTTCCTTATTTATTTCCTTATTTATTTCCTTATTTATTTCCTTATTTATTTCCTTATTTATTTCCTTATTTATTTCCTTATTTATTTCCTTATTTATTTCCTTATTTATTTCCTTATTTATTTCCTTATTTATTTCCTTATTTATTTCCTTATTTATTTCCTTATTTATTTCCTTATTTATTTCCTTATTTATTTCCTTATTTATTTCCTTATTTATTTCCTTATTTATTTCCTTATTTATTTCCTTATTTATTTCCTTATTTATTTCCTTATTTATTTCCTTATTTATTTCCTTATTTATTTCCTTATTTATTTCCTTATTTATTTCCTTATTTATTTCCTTATTTATTTCTTATTTATTTCCTTATTTATTTCCTTATTTATTTCCTTATTTATTTCCTTATTTATTTCCTTATTTATTTCCTTATTTATTTCCTTATTTATTTCCTTATTTATTTCCTTATTTATTTCCTTATTTATTTCCTTATTTATTTCCTTATTTATTTCCTTATTTATTTCCTTATTTATTTCCTTATTTATTTCCTTATTTATTTCCTTATTTATTTCCTTATTTATTTCCTTATTTATTTCCTTATTATTTCCTTATTTATTTCCTTATTTATTTCCTTATTTATTTCCTTATTTATTTCCTTATTTATTTCCTTATTTATTTCCTTATTTATTTCCTTATTTATTTCCTTATTTATTTCCTTATTTATTTCCTTATTTATTTCCTTATTTATTTCCTTATTTATTTCCTTATTTATTTCCTTATTTATTTCCTTATTTATTTCCTTATTTATTTCCTTATTTATTTCCTTATTTATTTCCTTATTTATTTCCTTATTTATTTCCTTATTTATTTCCTTATTTATTTCCTTATTTATTTCCTTATTTTTTCCTTATTTATTTCCTTATTTATTTCCTTATTTATTTCCTTATTTATTTCCTTATTTATTTCCTTATTTATTTCCTTATTTATTTCCTTATTTATTTCCTTATTTATTTCCTTATTTATTTCCTTATTTATTTCCTTATTTATTTCCTTATTTATTTCCTTATTTATTTCCTTATTTATTTCCTTATTTATTTCCTTATTTATTTCCTTATTTATTTCCTTATTTATTTCCTTATTTATTTCCTTATTTATTTCCTTATTTATTTCCTTATTTATTTCCTTATTTATTTCCTTATTTATTTCCTTATTTATTTCCTTATTTATTTCCTTATTTATTTCCTTATTTATTTCCTTATTTATTTCCTTATTTATTTCCTTATTTATTTCCTTATTTATTTCCTTATTTATTTCCTTATTTATTTCCTTATTTATTTCCTTATTTATTTCCTTATTTATTTCCTTATTTATTTCCTTATTTATTTCCTTATTTATTTCCTTATTTATTTCCTTATTTATTTCCTTATTTATTTCCTTATTTATTTCCTTATTTATTTCCTTATTTATTTCCTTATTTATTTCCTTATTTATTTACTTATTTATTTACTTATTTATTTACTTATTATTTACTTATTTATTTACTTATTTATTTACTTATTTATTTACTTATTTATTTCCTTATTTATTTCCTTATTTATTTCCTTATTTATTTCCTTATTTATTTCCTTATTTATTTCCTTATTTATTTCCTTATTTATTTCCTTATTTATTCTTATTTATTTACTTATTTATTTACTTATTTATTTACTTATTTATTTACTTATTTATTTACTTATTTATTTACTTATTTATTTACTTATTTATTTACTTATTTATTTACTTATTTATTTGACTTATTTATTTACTTATTATTTACTTATTTATTTACTTATTTATTTACTTATTTATTACTTATTTATTTACTTATTTATTTACTTATTTATTTACTTATTTATTTACTTATTTATTTACTTATTTATTTACTTATTTATTTACTTATTTATTTACTTATTTATTTACTTATTTATTACTTATTTATTTACTTATTTATTTACTTATTTATTTACTTATTTATTTACTTATTTATTTACTTATTTATTTACTTATTTATTTACTTATTTATTTATCTTATTTATTTACTTATTTATTTCTTTATTTCTTTATTTCTTTATTTCTTTATTTCTTTATTTCTTTATTTCTTTATTTCTTTATTTCTTTATTTCTTTATTTCTTTATTTCTTTATTTCTTATTTCTTTATTCTTTATTTCTTTATTTCTTATTTCTTTATTTCTTTATTTCTTTATTTCTTTATTTCTTTATTTCTTTATTTCTTATTTCTTTATTTCTTTATTTCTTTATTTCTTTATTTCTTTATTTCTTTATTTCTTTATTTCTTTATTTCTTTATTTCTTTATTTCTTTATTTCTTTATTTCTTTATTTCTTTATTTCTTTATTTCTTTATTTCTTTATTTCTTTATTTCTTTATTTCTTTATTTCTTTATTTCTTTATTTCTTTATTTCTTTATTTCTTTATTTCTTTATTTCTTTATTTCTTTATTTCTTTATTTCTTTATTTCTTTATTTCTTTATTTCTTTATTTCTTTATTTCTTATTTCTTTATTTCTTTATTTCTTTATTTCTTTATTTCTTTATTTCTTTATTTCTTTATTTCTTTATTTCTTTATTTCTTTATTTCTTTATTTCTTTATTTCTTTATTTCTTTATTTATTTCTTTATTTATTTCTTTATTATTTCTTATTTACTATTTATTCTTATTTATTTCCTTATTATTTCCTTATTATTTCCTTATTTATTTCCTTATTTATTTCCTTATTTATTTCCTTATTTATTTCCTTATTTATTTCCTTATTTATTTCCTTATTTATTTCCTTATTTATTTCCTTATTTATTTCCTTATTTATTTCCTTATTTATTTCCTTATTTATTTCCTTATTTATTTCCTTATTTATTTCCTTATTTATTTCCTTATTTATTTCCTTATTTATTTCCTTATTTATTTCCTTATTTTTTCCTTATTTATTTCCTTATTTATTTCCTTACTTATTTCCTTACTTATTTCCTTACTTATTTCCTTATTTATTTCCTTATTTATTTCCTTATTTATTTCCTTATTTATTTCCTTATTTATTTCCTTATTTATTTCCTTATTTATTTCCTTATTTATTTCCTTATTTATTTCCTTATTTATTTCCTTATTTATTTCCTTATTTATTTCCTTATTTATTTCCTTATTTATTTCCTTATTTATTTCCTTATTTATTTCCTTATTTATTTCCTTATTTATTTCCTTATTTATTTCCTTATTTATTTCCTTATTTATTTCCTTATTTATTTCCTTATTTATTTCCTTATTTATTTCCTTATTTATTTCCTTATTTATTTCCTTATTTATTTCCTTATTTATTTCCTTATTTATTTCCTTATTTATTTCCTTATTTATTTCCTTATTTATTTCCTTATTTATTTCCTTATTTATTTCCTTATTTATTTCCTTATTTATTTCCTTATTTATTTCCTTATTTATTTCCTTATTTATTTCCTTATTTATTTCCTTATTTATTTCCTTATTTATTTCCTTATTTATTTCCTTATTTATTTCCTTATTTATTTCCTTATTTATTTCCTTATTTATTTCCTTATTTATTTCCTTATTTATTTCCTTATTTATTTCCTTATTTATTTCCTTATTTATTTCCTTATTTATTTCCTTATTTATTTCCTTATTTATTTCCTTATTTATTTCCTTATTTATTTCCTTATTTATTCCTTATTTATTTCCTTATTTATTTCCTTATTTATTTCCTTATTTATTTCCTTATTTATTTCCTTATTTATTTCCTTATTTATTTCCTTATTTATTTCCTTATTTATTTCCTTATTTATTTCCTTATTTATTTCCTTATTTATTTCCTTATTTATTTCCTTATTATTTCCTTATTTATTTCCTTATTTATTCCTTATTTATTTCTTATTTATTTCCTTATTTATTTCCTTATTTATTTCCTTATTTATTTCCTTATTTATTTCCTTATTTATTTCCTTATTTATTTCCTTATTTATTTCCTTATTTATTTCCTTATTTATTTCCTTATTTATTTCCTTATTTATTTCCTTATTTATTTCCTTATTTATTTCCTTATTTATTTCCTTATTTATTTCCTTATTTATTTCCTTATTTATTTCCTTATTTATTTCCTTATTTATTTCCTTATTTATTTCCTTATTTATTTCCTTATTTATTTCCTTATTTATTTCCTTATTTATTTCCTTATTTATTTCCTTATTTATTTCCTTATTTATTTCCTTATTTATTTCCTTATTTATTTCCTTATTTATTTCCTTATTTATTTCCTTATTTATTTCCTTATTTATTTCCTTATTTATTTCCTTATTTATTTCCTTATTTATTTCCTTATTTATTTCCTTATTTATTTCCTTATTTATTTCCTTATTTATTTCCTTATTTATTTCCTTATTTATTTCCTTATTTATTTCCTTATTTATTTCCTTATTTATTTCCTTATTTATTTCCTTATTTATTTCCTTATTTATTTCCTTATTTATTTCCTTATTTATTTCCTTATTTATTTCCTTATTTATTTCCTTATTTATTTCCTTATTTATTTCCTTATTTATTTCCTTATTTATTTCCTTATTTATTTCCTTATTTATTTCCTTATTTATTTCCTTATTTATTTCCTTATTTATTTCCTTATATATTTCCTTATTTATTTCCTTATTTATTTCCTTATTTATTTCCTTATTTATTTCCTTATTTATTTCCTTATTTATTTCCTTATTATTTCCTTATTTATTTCCTTATTTATTTCCTTATTTATTTCCTTATTTATTTCCTTATTTATTTCCTTATTTATTTCCTTATTTATTTCCTTATTTATTTCCTTATTTATTTCCTTATTTATTTCCTTATTTATTTCCTTATTTATTTCCTTATTTATTTCCTTATTTATTTCCTTATTTATTTCCTTATTTATTTCCTTATTTATTTCCTTATTTATTTCCTTATTTATTTCCTTATTTATTTCCTTATTTATTTCCTTATTTATTTCCTTATTTATTTCCTTATTTATTTCCTTATTTATTTCCTTATTTATTTCCTTATTTATTTCCTTATTTATTTCCTTATTTATTTCCTTATTTATTTCCTTATTTATTTCCTTATTTATTTCCTTATTTATTTCCTTATTTATTTCCTTATTTATTTCCTTATTTATTTCCTTATTTATTTCCTTATTTATTTCCTTATTTATTTCCTTATTTATTTCCTTATTTATTTCCTTATTTATTTCCTTATTTATTTCCTTATTTATTTCCTTATTTATTTCCTTATTTATTTCCTTATTTATTTCCTTATTTATTTCCTTATTTATTTCCTTATTTATTTCCTTATTTATTTCCTTATTTATTTCTTATTTATTTCCTTATTTATTTCCTTATTTATTTCCTTATTTATTTCCTTATTTATTTCCTTATTTATTTCCTTATTTATTTCCTTATTTATTTCCTTATTTATTTCCTTATTATTTCCTTATTTATTTCCTTATATATTTCCTTATTTATTTCCTTATTTATTTCCTTATTTATTTCCTTATTTATTTCCTTATTTATTTCCTTATTTATTTCCTATTTATTTCCTTATTTATTTCCTTATTTATTTCCTTATTTATTTCCTTATTTATTTCCTTATTTATTTCCTTATTTATTTCCTTATTTATTTCCTTATTTATTTCCTTATTTATTTCCTTATTTATTTCCTTATTTATTTCCTTATTTATTTCCTTATTTATTTCCTTATTTATTTCCTTATTTATTTCCTTATTTATTTCCTTATTTATTTCCTTATTTATTTCCTTATTTATTTCCTTATTTATTTCCTTATTTATTTCCTTATTTATTTCCTTATTTATTTCCTTATTTATTTCCTTATTTATTTCCTTATTTATTTCCTTATTTATTTCCTTATTTATTTCCTTATTTATTTCCTTATTTATTTCCTTATTTATTTCCTTATTTATTTCCTTATTTATTTCCTTATTTATTTCCTTATTTATTTCCTTATTTATTTCCTTATTTATTTCCTTATTTATTTTCTTATTTATTTCCTTATTATTTCCTTATTTATTTCCTTATTTATTTCCTTATTTATTTCCTTATTTATTTCCTTATTTATTTCCTTATTTATTTCCTTATTTATTTCCTTATTTATTTCCTTATTTATTTCCTTATTTATTTCCTTATTTATTTCCTTATTTATTTCCTTATTTATTTCCTTATTTATTTCCTTATTTATTTCCTTATTTATTTCCTTATTTATTTCCTTATTTATTTCCTTATTTATTTCCTTATTTATTTCCTTATTTATTTCCTTATTTATTTCCTTATTTATTTCCTTATTTATTTCCTTATTTATTTCCTTATTTATTTACTTATTTATTTACTTATTTATTTACTTATTTATTTACTTATTTATTTACTTATTTATTTACTTATTTATTTACTTATTTATTTACTTATTTATTTACTTATTTATTTACTTATTTATTTACTTATTTATTTACTTATTTATTTACTTATTTATTTACTTATTTATTTACTTATTTATTTACTTATTTATTTACTTATTTATTTACTTATTTATTTACTTATTTATTTACTTATTTATTTACTTATTTATTTACTTATTTATTTACTTATTTATTTACTTATTTATTTACTTATTTATTTACTTATTTATTTACTTATTTATTTACTTATTTATTTACTTATTTATTTACTTATTTATTTACTTATTTATTTACTTATTTATTTACTTATTTATTTACTTATTTATTTACTTATTTATTTACTTATTTATTTACTTATTTATTTACTTATTTTTTACTTATTTATTTACTTATTTATTTACTTATTTATTTACTTATTTATTTACTTATTTATTTACTTATTTATTTACTTATTATTTACTTATTTATTACTTATTATTTACTATTTATTTACTTATTTATTTACTTATTTATTTACTTATTTATTTACTTATTTATTTACTTATTTATTTACTTATTTATTTACTTATTTATTTACTTATTTATTTACTTATTTATTTACTTATTTATTTACTTATTTATTTACTTATTTATTTACTTATTTATTTACTTATTTATTTACTTATTTATTTACTTATTTATTTACTTATTTATTTACTTATTTATTTACTTATTTATTTACTTATTTATTTACTTATTTATTTACTTATTTATTTACTTATTTATTTACTTATTTATTTACTTATTTATTTCTTTATTTCTTTATTTCTTTATTTCTTATTTCTTTATTTCTTTATTTCTTTATTCTTTATTTCTTTATATCTTTATTTCTTTATTTCTTTATTCTTTATTTCTTTATTTCTTATTTCTTTATTTCTTTATTTCTTTATTTCTTTATTTCTTTATTTCTTTATTTCTTTATTTCTTTATTTCTTTATTTCTTTATTTCTTTATTTCTTTATTTCTTTATTTCTTTATTTCTTTATTTCTTTATTTCTTTATTTCTTTATTTCTTTATTTCTTTATTTCTTTATTTCTTTCTTTATTTCTTTATTTATTCTTTATTTATTTCTTTATTTATTTCTTTATTTATTTCTTTATTTACTTATTTATTTCTTATTTATTTCCTTATTTATTTCCTTATTTATTTCCTTATTTATTTCCTTATTTATTTCCTTATTTATTTCCTATTATTCCTTATTTATTCCTTATTTATTTCCTTATTTATTTCCTTATTTATTTCCTTATTTATTTCCTTATTTATTTCCTTATTATTCTTATTATTCCTTATTTATTTCCTTATTTATTTCCTTATTTATTTCCTTATTTATTTCCTTATTTATTTCCTTATTTATTTCCTTATTTATTTCCTTATTATTTCCTTATTTATTTCCTTATTTATTTCCTTATTTATTTCCTTATTTATTTCCTTATTTATTTCCTTATTTATTTCCTTATTTATTTCCTTATTTATTTCCTTATTTATTTCCTTATTATTTCTACTTATTCCTTATTATTTCCTTATTTATTTCCTTATTTATTTCCTTATTTATTTCCTTATTTATTTCCTTATTTATTTCCTTATTTATTTCCTTATTTATTCCTTATTTATTTCCTTATTTATTTCCTTATTTATTTCTTATTTATTTCCTTATTTATTTCTTATTTATTTCCTTATTTATTTCCTTATATATTTCCTTATTTATTTCCTTATTTATTTCCTTATTTATTTCCTTATTTATTTCCTTATTTATTTCCTTATTTATTTCCTTATTTATTTCCTTATTTATTCCTTATTTATTTCCTTATTTATTTCCTTATTTATTTCCTTATTTATTTCCTTACTTATTTCCTTATTTATTTCCTTATTTATTTCCTTATTTATTTCCTTATTTATTTCCTTATTTATTTCCTTATTTATTTCCTTATTTATTATTTCCTTATTTATTTTCCTTATTTATTTCCTTATTTATTTCCTTATTTATTTCCTTATTTATTTCCTTATTATTTCCTAATTTATTTCCTTATTTATTTCCTTAATTATTTCCTTATTTATTTCCTTATTTATTTCCTTATTTATTTCCTTATTTATTTCCTTATTTATTTCCTTATTTATTTCCTTATTTATTTCCTTATTTATTTCCTTATTTATTTCCTTATTTATTTCCTTATTATTTCCTTATTTATTTCCTTATTTATTTCCTTATTTATTTCCTTATTTATTTCCTTATTTATTTCCTTATTTATTTCCTTATTTATTTCCTTATTTATTTCCTTATTTATTTCCTTATTTATTTCCTTATTTATTTCTTATTTATTTCCTTATTTATTTCCTTATTTATTTCCTTATTTATTTCCTTATTTATTTCCTTATTTATTTCCTTATTTATTTCCTTATTTATTTCCTTATTTATTTCCTTATTTATTTCCTTATTTATTTTCCTTATTTATTTCCTTATTTATTTCCTTATTTATTTCCTTATTTATTTCCTTATTTATTTCCTTATTTATTTCCTTATTTATTTCCTTATTTATTTCCTTATTTATTTCCTTATTTATTTCCTTATTTATTTCCTTATTTATTTCCTTATTTATTTCCTTATTTATTTCCTTATTTATTTCCTTATTTATTTCCTTATTTATTTCCTTATTTATTTCCTTATTTATTTCCTTATTTATTTCCTTATTTATTTCCTTATTTATTTCCTTATTTATTTCCTTATTTATTTCCTTATTTATTTCCTTATTTATTTCCTTATTTATTTCCTTATTTATTTCCTTATTTATTTCCTATTTATTTCCTTATTTATTTCCTTATTTATTTCCTTATTTATTTCCTTATTTTATTTCCTTATTTATTTCCTTATTTATTTCCTTATTTATTTCCTTATTTATTTTCCTATTTATTTCCTTATTTATTTCCTTATTTATTTCCTTATTTATTTCCTTATTTATTTCCTTATTTATTTCCTTATTTATTTCCTTATTTATTTCCTTATTTATTTCCTTATTTATTTCCTTATTTATTTCCTTATTTATTTCCTTATTTATTTCCTTATTTATTTCCTTATTTATTTCCTTATTTATTTCCTTATTTATTTCCTTATTTATTTCCTTATTTATTTCCTTATTTATTTCCTTATTTATTTCCTTATTTATTTCCTTATTTATTTCCTTATTTATTTCCTTATTTATTTCCTATTTATTTCCTTATTTATTTCCTTATTTATTTCCTTATTTATTTCCTTATTTATTTCTTATTTATTTCCTTATTTATTTCCTTATTTATTTCCTTATTTATTTCCTTATTTATTTCCTTATTTATTTCCTTATTTATTTCCTTATTTATTTCCTTATTTATTTCCTTATTTATTTCCTTATTTATTTCCTTATTTATTTCCTTATTTATTTCCTTATTTATTTCCTTATTTATTTCCTTATTTATTTCCTTATTTATTTCCTTATTTATTTCCTTATTTATTTCCTTATTTATTTCCTTATTTATTTCCTTATTTATTTCCTTATTTATTTCCTTATTTATTTCCTTATTTATTTCCTTATTTATTTCCTTATTTATTTCCTTATTTATTTCCTTATTTATTTTCTTATTTATTTTCCTTATTTATTTCCTTATTTATTTCCTTATTTATTTCCTTATTTATTTCCTTATTTATTTCCTTATTTATTTCCTTATTATTTCCTTATTATTTCCTTATTTATTTCCTTATTTATTTCCTTATTTATTTCCTTATTTATTTCCTTATTTATTTCCTTATTTATTCCTTATTTATTTCCTTATTTATTTCCTTATTTATTTCCTTATTTATTTCCTTATTTATTTCTTATTTATTTCTTATTTATTTCCTTATTTATTTCCTTATTTATTTCCTTATTTATTTCCTTATTTATTTCCTTATTTATTTCCTTATTTATTTCCTTATTTATTTCCTTATTTATTTCCTTATTTATTTCCTTATTTATTTCCTTATTTATTTCCTTATTTATTTCCTTATTTATTTCCTTATTTATTTCCTTATTTATTTCCTTATTTATTTCCTTATTTATTTCCTTATTTATTTCCTTATTTATTTCCTTATTTATTTCCTTATTTATTTCCTTATTTATTTCCTTATTTATTTCCTTATTTATTTCCTTATTTATTTCCTTATTTATTTCCTTATTTATTTCCTTATTTATTTCCTTATTTATTTCCTTATTTATTTCCTTATTTATTTCCTTATTTATTTCCTTATTTATTTCCTTATTTATTTCCTTATTTATTTCCTTATTTATTTCCTTATTTATTTCCTTATTTATTTACTTATTTATTTCCTTATTTATTTACTTATTTATTTACTTATTTATTTACTTATTTATTTACTTATTTATTTACTTATTTATTTACTTATTTATTTACTATTTATTTACTTATTTATTTACTTATTTATTTACTTATTTATTTACTATTTATTTACTTATTTATTTACTTATTTATTTACTTATTTATTTACTTATTTATTTACTTATTTATTTACTTATTTATTTACTTATTTATTTACTTATTTATTTACTTATTTATTTACTTATTTATTTACTTATTTATTTACTTATTTATTTACTTATTTATTTACTTATTTATTTACTTATTTATTTACTTATTTATTTACTATTTATTTACTTATTTATTTACTTATTTATTTACTTATTTATTTACTTATTTATTTACTTATTTATTTACTTATTTATTTACTTATTTATTTACTTATTTATTTACTTATTTATTTACTTATTTATTTACTTATTTATTTACTTATTTATTTACTTATTTATTTACTTATTTATTTACTTATTTATTTACTTATTTATTTACTTATTTATTTACTTATTATTTACTTATTAATTTACTTATTTATTTACTTATTTTATTTACTTATTTATTTACTTATTTATTTACTTATTTATTTACTTATTTATTTACTTATTTATTTACTTATTATTTACTTATTTATTTACTTATTTATTTACTTATTTATTTACTTATTTATTTACTTATTTATTTACTTATTTATTTACTTATTTATTTACTTATTTATTTACTTATTTATTTACTTATTTATTTACTTATTTATTTACTTATTTATTTACTTATTTATTTACTTATTTATTTACTTATTTATTTACTTATTTATTTACTTATTTATTTACTTATTTATTTACTTATTTATTTCCTTATTATTTCCTTATTTATTTCCTTATTTATTTCCTTATTTATTTCCTTATTTATTTCCTTATTTATTTCCTTATTTATTTCCTTATTATTTCCTTATTTATTTCTTATTTATTTCCTTATTTATTTCCTTATTTATTTCCTTATTTATTTCCTTATTTATTTCCTTATTTATTTCCTTATTTATTTCTTATTTATTTCCTTATTTATTTCCTTATTTATTTCCTATTTATTTCCTTATTTATTTCCTTATTTATTTCCTTATTTATTTCCTTATTTATTTCCTTATTTATTTCCTTATTTATTTCCTTATTTATTCCTTATTTTATTTCCTTATTTATTTCCTTATTTATTTCCTTATTTATTTCCTTATTTATTTCCTTATTTATTTCCTTATTTATTTCCTTATTTATTTCTTATTTATTTCCTTATTTATTTTCCTTATTTATTTCTTATTTATTTCCTTATTTATTTCTTATTTATTTCCTTATTTATTTCCTTATTTATTTCCTTATTTATTTCCTTATTTATTTCCTTATTTATTTCCTTATTTATTCCTTATTTATTTCTTATTTATTTCCTTATTTATTTCCTTATTTATTTCCTTATTTATTTCCTTATTTATTTCCTTATTTATTTCCTTATTTATTTCCTTATTTATTTCCTTATTTATTTCCTTATTTATTTCCTTATTTATTTCCTTATTTATTTCCTTATTTATTTCCTTATTTATTTCCTTATTTATTTCCTTATTTATTTCCTTATTTATTTCCTTATTTATTTCCTTATTTATTTCTTATTTATTTCCTTATTTATTTCCTTATTTATTTCCTTATTTATTTCCTTATTTATTTCCTTATTTATTTCCTTATTTATTTCCTTATTTATTTCCTTATTTATTTCCTTATTTATTTCCTTATTTATTTCCTTATTTATTTCCTTATTTATTTCCTTATTTATTTCCTTATTTATTTCCTTATTTATTTCCTTATTTATTTCCTTATTTATTTCCTTATTTATTTCCTTATTTATTTCCTTATTTATTTCCTTATTTATTCCTTATTTATTTCCTTATTTATTTCCTTATTTATTTCCTTATTTATTTCCTTATTTATTTCCTTATTTATTTCCTTATTTATTTCCTTATTTATTTCCTTATTTATTTCCTTATTATTCCTTATTTATTTACTTATTTATTTCCTTATTTATTTACTTATTTATTTCCTTATTTATTTACTTATTTATTTACTTATTTATTTACTTATTTATTTACTTATTTATTTACTTATTTATTTACTTATTTATTTACTTATTTATTTACTTATTTATTACTTATTTATTTACTTATTTATTTACTTATTTATTTACTTATTTATTTACTTATTTATTACTTATTTATTTACTTATTTATTTACTTATTTATTTACTTATTTATTTACTTATTTATTTACTTATTTATTTACTTATTTATTTACTTATTTATTTACTTATTTATTTACTTATTTATTTACTTATTTATTTACTTATTTATTTACTTATTTATTTACTTATTTATTTACTTATTTATTTACTTATTTATTTACTTATTTATTTACTTATTTATTTACTTATTTATTTACTTATTTATTTACTTATTTATTTACTTATTTATTTACTTATTTATTTACTTATTTATTTACTTATTTATTTACTTATTTATTTACTTATTTATTTACTATTTATTTACTTATTTATTTACTTATTTATTTACTTATTTATTTACTTATTTATTTACTTATTTATTTACTTATTTATTTACTTATTTATTTACTTATTTATTTACTTATTTATTTACTTATTTATTTACTTATTTATTTACTTATTTATTTACTTATTTATTTACTTATTTATT